>OX328132.1:40013021-40040521 GCA_946811695.1 Gonocerus acuteangulatus | reverse complement strand
CTATTTTTTAAATGTCAGCTTGATTTAAAAAAAAAACAATTAATAGATAATTGCTTAGCATTTTTTGAACATTTTGTCTATTTTATTAATTATCTTGAAAAAGGTTAATTATTTCTTGAAAAAAAAGGCCCTAACACAAAGTTGTTTTGCTTTCAGAATGTTTATCATTTTTGTCAGTTAGTTTTGCAAATTTACAGTAAAATAGATTTCGGCCTGTAACCATTGAATAATTATTAGGTAAAAATGCTTTATGCCAATTTTTCTTGGGGAAATTTGGAAATGTGTGAGTTATGGAATTGACTTGGAATGGAATGGAGCAAGTAGAATCAAGCAGTGGCAGGCAATACGTTAGGAAATAAAAAGTTAAATCATAAAAGTGCTCTAAATTGTTCCATGATAAAATGACCTATATTTTTTTAATTCTGTTCGAAATTTAAAGCTCTGAAAATAAAACATAAAACATTTCTCGTAACATAAAAGCAGATAAACTAAATTTTCAATTTGGCGTTTCCGTTCTTATACCTAGTGTCATTTGGAAAGCTTGGAGTAGAAGCAGTCATTTTTTTGTTTAGATATTTTGTGAAAAAATATAAATACATTTGCCAATAAAATCTGTAAGAAAAGCAAGATTGACGGAAAAGCACAGGAATCAGTACCCTAATCGGAAATTACTCCTTCCGCCATTCCCATTTGTTTTGTTTAATATTTCTTTTAGTGATAATTCATATATAAAAAAAATTATATATACATATACATATATATATATATATATATATATATATATATATATATATATATATATGCAAATTTGCGAACAGGAGGAACGCCTGTAATCAGCGCCTAGTCCTGCAGATCTGGCTAAGGGGCACCTAAATTGGTCCCGATGCGATCCGAGCCGATATCCACCGACTGTCGGAAGAAAAACTAACACATGCATCTCAATGGAGGTTCTCGGCCGTCCAAACTTGTTTGTTTCTAGACCAATTTCGGACCGACGTCGCAAAATGGAGCCAAACGACATGTTGTGTTTCAAAAAGGTCTACATCTTAACCGATTTCAATGCATTTTTTATTAAATAAAAAGTAATAAAATTTAGAACAACTTTGTCAATTCACATTTTTGTTTTTTGTTTCTCTTGTTTATTAAAGTACATAGAAAGACGTTTTTAACCATCCAATTTTTGAAACCTTCCAATGCTTATGACCTTCTAGCTACGTTTCTTATAAATAATATTAAGATATGAATCATAATGCTTCTCTTATCGTAGTATAACAGAAAAAATTAACTGTTACAATAAGATTTATTTTTTTCGGGACTGATATACTTCCAGAAGATTGATTGACCTCTCAACTCCTCCTAGATACCTCCAACATTCAACCTAATCGAAGTTTTCTATGCTTATTAGGTCGTATTTCCTAAAGTAATTACTCATTTTCACTTCACTGCGAGGTCATTACCGAAAAGCTATGACTAAATCGGATCGGATCGGGTCGGGACCAATGTAGGCACTCACGTTGGCCGCTATCGGTCAAACGACATCGGTTTGGATCGGATCGGGAGAAATACGGGTCCAATGTAGGTGCAGCCTAAGACTTCCAAGCTTTCTATATGAGCCTAGTTATATGGAAAAAGCTTTCATAGGAGGAACGCCTGTAATCAGCGCCTAGTTCTGCGGACCTGGCTAAGACTTCCTATTCCAAGCTTTCTGTATGAACCTAGGTATGTGGAAAAAGCTTTCATAGGAGGAACGCCTGTAACCAGCGCCTAGTCCTGGAGACCTGGCTAAGACTTCCTATTCCAAGCTTTCTGTATGAACCTAGGTATATGGAAAAAGCTTTCATAGGAGGAACGCCTGTAATCAGCGCCTAGTTCTGCAGACCTGGCTAAGGCTTCCTATTCCAAGCTTTCTATATGAACCTAGGTATATTGAAAAAGCTTTCATAGTAGGAACGCCTGTAATCAGCGCCTAGTTCTGCAGACCAGGCTAAGATTTCCTATTTCAACCTTTCTATATGAGCCTGGGAATATGGAAAAAGCTTTCATATGAGGGACGCCTGTAATCAGCGCCTAGTTCTGCAGACCTGGCTAAGATTTCCTATTTCAACCTTTCTATATGAGCCTGGGAATATTGAAAAAGCTCTTATAGGAGGAACTACTACTACTTTAGTCTCGCAAGTGATCTATCTCTATACAGGATTGGAGTATATGATGAAACCTTCTTGAATTTCATCAAATGCATTTAAGTAAAAAGAATGCCTAATATGTGGAGAAGTGTTTCTCCTCTGGCAGACGGCTCCCGTTAATAATGAGCATTCTCCTAGCTCCTCCCTTAAGTAATAAACAAAGCCCTATGGAATTTCATTAAATTACTATTATTCCAATTTAAAAATGCGATAATAAGATTCCTGAACACATTAGATATAAAGTAATTAAAGTTTCGAAGTGAATCTAAAAAACAACTTAATTAAGTCTAATATTGGGAATAATTATTAATATTAATTATAATTATTAATTATTATTATTAGTCTCCCCGTGGTCTAGTGGCTAATGCCTTAGCTTCTCATGCGGGAGATGGGGGGTTCAAATCCCACCGCCGCGGCGGCAGGAATTTTCTCATCTCGCGGCAAAAAAAAAATATAATTTTTATAATCAGGCCTAATTTCCAGCAAAATACATCCTTTTATTATCCATAGAGATGGCACAGCACTATCCTAAATATAAAAGTACTTGTAGATTGTTATGAGACAGACACTTTCAGGACCGAGGACCGATGGCATCGAACAAAATCACGGCCCAAGTCTTCCTTATGTATAGTTATTTCGGCAAACAAATTTAAAAAAAATAGGCGAAGAAACTTTTGAAATGATATACTTTTAGTGGATTAGTTACAATTTAGTTAAGTATCAAATACGCGCAAACCTAACCGGAAAAAACGTAGTGAGGTCCCAAACCAAATACGAAGGGTGTAGGACAAGGCTCGGAGGCCACGACGTGTTGGGCCCGCAGAACACATCTCTGGGACGCATATGCCAAGACGCTGGGCTCGAACGTGTTAATGAGCACGCTAAAAGCTTAACTTGTGCTTAGCTTCCTCAGCAAGTCCCATTTCCGTCGTGTGCATATTAGAGCCTCTAATTGGCGCAAACAAAATCCCTCCTCGTGGTGTAAAATTCTAAAGGATGCGAATATACATTGCAATACTTCTATTTTAAATTGTAAATACATCCAATAATTTTGATTTTGTTATTATGTTAAGGGATTAAGGTATATAATGTGTTGAATACTTTGTTATGGAATCAATAAGAACAGGATTGTGAGGAATTTCCCAAGTATATCCCTCTAGTCAGTCAGCTATCAAGTTTATCCGAGTTTAGCCAGACATTCACGAATCTACCTGATTCCCTTATGAAACTAGATACATTTGTATATGCAGCCATCCGACAATGAAGTGATCCCGGGCACTTAAGCGGGATTGATGTGGCGAACTGGAATCGGTATCAAGGTGCATCTAGTAACAAATCTGTGATGTAGAGAACTGGAATCGGTATCAAGGATAATCTAGTAACAAATCCTTGATGTGGAGAATTGAAATCGATACGGAGGTATTTCTAGTAACAAATCCTTGATGTAGAGAACTGGAATCGGTATCAAGGTGCATCTAGTAACAAATCCTTGATGTAGAGAACTGGAACCGCTACCAAGGAGCATCTAGTAACAAATCCTCGATGTAGAGAACTGGAACCGCTACCAAGGTGCATCTAGTAACGAATCCTTGATGTGGAGAACTGAAATCGGTATCAAGGTGCATCCAGTAACAAATCCTTGATGTGGAGAATTATAATCGGTATCATTTTGCATCTAGTAACAAATCCTTGGTTTGGAGAACTGGAATCGGTATACAAGTGCATCTAGTAACAAATCCTTTATGTAGAGAGTTTGAATCGGTATCAAGGTGCATTTAGCAACAAATCAAACAATAAGAAGTACTCATCCAATGGAAATAGCCTCTGGTGATTAACCTTGACACGTGTGAGAAAATAAAACTGTATCAGAAATATTAAGCTAGAGTAATAAAACATTTAAAGGAGAAGAATATAATTGATTTATCAGAGATTATGAAAGCGGCTCAATGCAATCATTATCGGAGCATTTCATTCCGCTGATATAATACTATCTTGTGATAAATATACTCAATTATCTAGACAGAGTAATGTAGAAGCCAATATTTTCCATATACACTGTTGCCTACCAGCAACTAGTAGGTCTAGACTTACAATCAAACACTCAACAATCAAACTCGTTGCATATTTGCGCGTTTCCATTTAGCTTTAGGATATCCATTTAATACTGAAATCACTCAGTTTTCTAGATGTCAGGGTAACATAAAGGTTTATAGATGTTAGGATGACAAAGTTCTCTAGATGTTAGGATGACTTAAACACCAGACTCGCAGGAGGTGCGTCATCAGAGTATTTTCCTGTAGAGGGTGTATCGCAAGTTCTTGACATATTTCAGGGTGTCAAACTAGACCAAAAACGTAGTTCAACACCACCAACCGCACATTTCTAGCTCACTTCGTTCCATACATATCCTGTTCTAAAGGCTTTTTGAAAAAGCCGTATTTTTTGTAGTACAACTCAAATTTTCTTTGCTTGTACACAGTTTTGTCAAAGTTTCATTTTATTTTCTAAATCAGCATCCGAGGATTGCCGTACTTTTATCGTTCTGAAGATGTTCATAAAACGCTCTTAAATGTAATAGCCCAGGAAAGAAAACGGGATGTGTCATATGCTGCCCATAGATTCCTAACCATACGTTCACCCTTAACGGATACTGGAAGTGGTGTTACCTCATACCATGTGGGTTATCTTATTATTTTTAACGAACTGGCTCATTGAACATTATGCTGGAAGATGGATTGGGAGATTTGGACCTGTGCATTGGGCGAAAAATATGATCTGACGTCGCGTCGCTTGATTTTTAGGCGTGGGGTTGGCTTATGTCGCAAGTGTACAAAGTACCCATTCAGGACACAAACCCCCTGATCGCAAGGATTCGCGAATCATTTGTGGAAATCAGAGCTAACTATGAGATTCCAAGGTCTCTACATCAGGGGTGTGATCAGATGTCGTCAGTGTGATCTGCAAGGAGGGCAGTTTTAAGAAAGTTTATAATTTTCGATGTATTTTTTTTTGTATTCAACTTTTATGTAAGACTTGCCATAATCAATAAATATCAATTACATCAAGAATAATTTCCATTTATTTCTGATATCACGAATATAAACATAATATTACTTTTATTTATTTGATGTTTTTTTCACTCTAGAATTCCAATTATATTATGATATTGAGTGATAAACTCAGCTTTGAGTATACCGTAAGAAAGCTCATTACATTTTACAATCTTCATACATCTTCATCAGGAGTTTTTTGGAAGAGTGTTTTTCGACAAGTATTTGTATATATATTTCTATATATATATCAGGCGGCCGTAGCATAATGCTGACCACACTATATAATACTCTGATACATAGAGAGTTTTTTTAAGGGTTGTATTTTGATATTTTTAGGATTGCATCAGTTCCGCAGGCCTTGGGTCAATTTTTGTATAAGAACTAACAGATTGTTTGTATCAGAAAACATATTCAATGCTAAAATATAAGCAAAAACGCAAAATTTTAAGAAAAGTAATACATTTAAAGGGCTGTAACGTGGCTCCAAATGGACTAATGGACTTGTTTGAGGTCTCAAACAATTTTTATTTCTACGCTTTGAAAGGGACTACACAGGAAATAGTCGTTCATTTTGGTTAACGAATCGAATAAAAAGATTATAGTCCAAAATATCCAAAATTATGAGCTTTGGGGGTTAGGTTAAACAAAAAATGCAGAGATTTTTCTGTCCCCGGATTCGGATTCAGCGACCCCAAAATCATACAGTAAATATGGTCTGCTATCTGGGTAATTTTTTTTTTTTTTTTTTTTTTTTTTTTTGTGTGTGTGGCTGAGTTATCAATTATAAGTTAACTAAATATACATTTTTGATCTTCAGTAGATGAACTCGTCTCTAATTTGACTAGTTTACTTTTGATTTAAATCAGTAAAATTATTGGTTTGATCAGTTTTTAGTTAATTAAATATACATTTTTGATCTTCAGTAGATGAACTCGTCTCTAATTTGACTAATTGATTTAATTCAGTAAAATTATTGGTTTGATCAGTTTTTAGTTAATTAAATATACATTTTCGATCTTTAGTAGATGAAGTCATCTCTAATTTTATTTAAATTATTAAAATTATTGATTAGATATATTTTTAGTTAATATTCGCATATACTTTAAATCAATTAATAGATAGCGAATCGTGTTTTCATTTACATCAGTAAAATTAAAACGTTGCTAAAATTTTAATTAATTAGATATTTACATTTGCTTTTACGCCAATTGATTAATGGAAAATTGAACTTGAAATCAAATCTGTGAACTTTAATCTGTAAATAAATTATTTAATTTCTTGTTAAGTAAATATTTACTTAGCATTCAATTGATTGATTTCTGTCAAATTTAATCTCAGTTATTAATTTATCTAATTATAAATAGGCGAATTTTTAATATTTAAAGTGAATAATAACAACATATCTCCATTTCTAATTTTTGAAATGTTTCTGAATTGTTTTTTTCTTGTAAAGATAAACATTATCAATCTAAGTAGTAGAATTAAAGTTCTTCTATAAGATAATTTCTTATCTCTTTTCTTCTTCCTTTTTATGCTTTTTTTTTTTTTTTTTTTTTTTTTTTTTTTTACTTTTTTGTTAATATTATTTTCTCTTTTGTATTTCATGCAATTAATAGGTCGCCATCATGATTTGTGTTTTTGTATTAATTCTGTATTATTCTATATGTAAAAAAAAAAAAAAAAAAAAAAAAATGCACAATCTGATACGAGAAATTTTCAAGCCGGCACTTCCGGATTGCGTCATTAGGTCAACCTCATAAGCGGGTTTCTTCCCTATGGAGGGAGGAAGGGGCCGCGCTAAAAAGTGAAAAAACAATTACGTCAATGTTTACCACAGCCCATTGTCGTGATTAATTGACTCCCGTAAAGAGTCAGTCATTTTTGGTTTTGAAGCAAGTAAAAATGAATAAATAAATTAATAAACAAAAGGACTTTCTTATGTAATAAAAAACGTTTTTCAAGCTATTGAGTAAATATTTAGCTAGTTTTCTCAATATTCCTATGGCAAGGAAATCCCGCTTTTGACGACACCCCACAAGTTATGTTTAATTTTCCGGTTTTTTAACGTATACATATTGAATAAGAAATGATTGCTCAAAACCTGTTCAAGATAATTAAATTCTACTTATTCCATCATAAAATAGACAAAATTTATTTTTAGAAAACTGTGATTTAATTCACTAAACCCATTGATAAAAGATACTTACTGGACGTCCAATAACGCCCTTTTGTTTTTCTCGATGAATCAGAGGTTTTTCACGAATATTTTATCCCCCAAAAGGACTGACTTTATTTTATCCCCAAAGGATTCACTACTTACAGGAAAACTTCTGCGTTTAGTAAGCATTAAATCTCCGTAAATGAAGTGGACGTTTTTTGAGGAATAAGTTTAACGACTGACTCCCTTTTGTCAAAAAATATATAAAATAGAGTTTTGTTACTTGCAAATACCTTGCGTGAAAAATTATGGATTACTCATTTTTATTAGCCAAACTATGGGAATCCTTCGCCCACCTCGGAAGCAATAAAAAGTAACCGAAAGAAAATTTCGTAACTGATATGTCACATTTTGCAAACTACATCACGCAAAAAATGAATTAATGAAAATTTGGAAAACACAGAATACATATCACTCAAATGAAAAATGTTTCCAACATTTTCTTTATAATAAATGATTATTATTATGGGTGGGGTGTCTCAGATTACTGGAGAATATTTTTACTGGGGGATAGTTCCAACCAGTAAAAAGAATTATTTTTATATATGGATATATATTTTTTTTAAATTCATTATGGGCATTAAGAAATTTTCTAACGATTCTAGCTGTGCCGAGTAGCATGCCTGCTGAGATAATATTAAGTGTTCCTCTGACAATTTCAAATATTTCGTGTCACTGACTGTAGTATTCGGTATCAAACCATTGGTCGAAATAATAACTGCAGTAACTCTAGCGGAATCTAATTTATAGACATCTTTTAACTTAATGGCCAAGTCTTGATATTTTCGCAGCTTCTCAGCATATTATTATTATTATTCAGTCAATTTAAAAAAAAAAAAAAACAATATTTCACAATATTTTATATATTTTTTAAAACAACATTATACTACCTTGTGCGACCAAAAGCAAAGTCATTCTCTTGAAATTATAAATAACAAATAAATCAATATTTTTCAATTTTTTATATCAAACTATTTATATGAGATGTAAAAGTATCCAAAAAATTCGTTTAAATTCTTCGAACAAAATAATGGCGGCGCTGTGTCTGACAAACCCCAATAGTCGATTTTAAATAATGTGCATAAATTAGTCTAAAAAAAGTGGAGATACAAATTAATATTTAAGTTATTGCAACACATTATTAAGGACTAATACTACCTTGCGGGATCTATTTCAAAGTCATTTTCTTCAATTACAAATAAACCATAATTTTTCAATTCTTTATATCAAAAGTTTTATCTGGAATGTTAAAGTATCAAAAAAAAAAAGTTTCAATTCTTCGAGAATAAAAAACCCCTCTTTTTTCACGGGCGATAGTCTGCAGGCGGCAATTTTTAATCTAAAACGAAAAACTAAAATCATTTCGAAAGAAGAAGGTTAAATCTAGTAAAGTCCGTAGGAGTTTTAAGAAATATTATTTTTTTCGAAAATGGTGAACAATTATTCATTTTCTATTAATCAATTCGTCGAATATCGTCATAAAATCGTTATAATTCAATGAATCGAAAAAATCGTACGCACTTTTCTAGCAAATATCATGAAGAAGCTGCAGTTAAAATTTGAAGTTGATTGGGCAAAAATTGAAGGCGCCAGAGTATCGCCAAATTTAAAAAACTTAGTTTTGAGAAAACGACTTGTTTGAGAAAACGATGTTCTGAAATTTTCAATTCTTTCCTATTTAATTTTTTTCATACTTTCTTGTAATAAAGATAAAAAAAATGGGTATTAATTTTGAAATGTATTAAGGGATGACCAAAAAAAAAACTTAACATTTAAAAAGGGACCAATCAAAGCTCGCTCAAAACATTCTTCAAATCAGCACCGCGTTCACATATCGTCGATACAAATGCAAAGAATCGAATGTGAAAAAATGCATCTTTCATTTTCAATCTTTACTAATTTCTGCTGGACTTATGTACGGCAAACTCTTGAATCTTAGACCACTCTATGAAAGGGAAAGTATTCCACTATCAAAAGGTCAAATCTGCCGAATATTTGACTGTCCAAAAAAAGTTATTCGATACTTTGCATTTGTAACGACGATATGCCCATTTAAAAACTTTGTCTTCACATAAACACTCTTGGATATAATTTTTGATTAGTTAAGAAAGCATTTTAGCCCATAAAAAAAATTGGAAAAAAAAGTTTTTTTCCAGAATTGATTCGAAGTTTCATATTTATTTCAGAAAATTAAAAATTTAAATTGTATTTAAATTTTTACGATTGAATTATAAAAATTTAAATTAATGTAGCATTTTTTTAAATATCTAGTGAGTGATTTATATTCACTTACATTTAATTTAAAAAAATATATCAAAACATTTTTCAGAATTTTTATTTTGAAAAATATAAATTTTATAAAAAACTTTTTTTTATTTATTTATTCATTTTTTTTTTTAATTGTTACTAAACAATTCTTGTTCATTGGGAAGAAATAGTCTACTTTGAGATTAAGAAGGTGTAGATTATCGGGATTCGGTCATATGTTATACAGGGTGTCCCAGTATATGTGTCCACCCCCTTTTCCTCCTAGAGTTGTTGGAATTTCGAAATGAAACTTGGTAGGTCTTAGTTATGTTGCATGAGGTTACTTTTGAAGGTTTAGTTGACTTTGTAACATTCTCCAGTTTTTCTCCAGCGCATCTAACTCTTGATTTTCCAATGGCGGCAGGTATTTTTTTATGACGAATTCTGATAGAAAATTTAATTTTAAGACTAATTTATTCAAAGACATCTTTTGATCCGACGCACCGTTTGCGCGAAAAACGCAAAAAAATGAAAAATATCGCCCTTTTGTAGACAAATTCCTATTTATCACTGAAACCAAGCCTTGTACGTAAAAACACCTCAATGTAAACGTTGTAGCCTATTAATTTTCCTTTCAGATGATACCAAGATCAAAGATGTCTCGGAATAAATTAGTCTTAAAATTAAATTTTCTAACAGAATTCGTCATAAAAAATACCTGCCGCCATTAGACAATTCCAACAACTCTAGGAGGAAAAGGGGGTGGACACATATGCTGGGACACCCTGTATATATATGTTAAACTGCATTCGGTCATAAAATAAAACTACATTTCATAACTCAAATTAGTTCTGAGGGTATTCAGACATGATACGGAACTGTTCTCCCTGTCCTTCGTATTCCTGATGAAGGCTTGTAATTCAAGCCGAAACGTTGGCAGAAATATAGCTCATTTCACTCATAAAATGTACTTTTATTTAACGTATAACCGAAGCCCGATAATCTACGAAAAGTAATTTTGTTTTATTCAGATCTTTAATTACAAAATGTTCAATTTATATCGAAAAATCCTCCAAAAATACTCATATTTTTATTTTATTTTCAATTTTTAAAAATCAATAGAAATACTCAATTCTTATAAGAATTTTTAGATAAAAATTTTAAAATAATTTGTATTCCCAAAACGTTTATTTAAAAAATTCGAAAGAATTTTTATTAAAAAAAAAATCTAGCCTATAGAAATTCAAATGAAATCATATTAAAAAAAATTGTAAATAGCTATTTGAAAACAATTTTTATAGATAAAATTAACCGTTAAAAAAGAATTTTTTGCGAAAGTGTGATAACAGTTTCGGTCACTGCTTAAAACTCTTATTCATTGAAATGAGAAGTGATTATTGAATATAAGATAGCTTGTTTCCTGAATGTGGGATAGCTTTTGAGGAAATCTACCACCTAGAGATACTGTTTCAAAAAAGGCTACAGCCTCTAAATCATAACCGATTTCAATGCATATTTTTTTTAAATGAAAGCTAATAAAATTTAGAACAACTTTGCCGAGCCAGATTTTTGTTTTTTACTTCCCCTGTTTATTAAATTACGTATAAATAATTTACGAACCTTTACAATTGAACATAAAATAGTATTTTAATTTTCACTCAGCACTCATATCGTTGAAATTAAACATTCAAATTCTAATAAGACTTGTAAAAAATCAGACTGACAATCTTTAAAACGTAAATTTATCGTAATTCGACAATGAGATTAATTGAAATAATATGATTTTTGAATGGCTTGAAAGTAGATTTTGATTTTTTACAAGTCTAATCAGGATTTGGATGTTTAATTTCAACCATATCAGTGCTGATATTAAGTTAGATGAAAAATGAAATATTATTTTATGTTGAATTGCAAAAGTTCGTGAATTATTTACACGCAATTTAATAAACAGGGAAAGCAAAAAACAAAAATCTGGATAAACAAAGTTTTTCTAAATTTTATTAGCTTTCATTTAAAAAAAAATATGCATTGAAATTGATTAATATTTAGAGGCTGTAGCATTTTTTGAAACACGAAATGTCGTTTTTTACATTTTGTTGATGTCATATTTCTCATATTTTTAAAGTATGGAGCAAAAATGAGCCTCATTTTTCATTTATATTTGGATTTTTTTTAATTTTTCCATTAAACTGCCTAAGTTATGATTTGGATTTCACGTTTTTTTTTGTTTTTTTTTTTATAAGGGAATGCAAATAAATGTTTGTTTTTTTTGTTGCGTTAATTATTTTACCATTTTCAACTCTTTATAAATAATGCCAAACCCACAGTTTAGCTTTCGAGGGAATACCAAGACGGGGAACAGTAGGGATTCGGTTAAAAATTACATATAATAATCATATTTTCTTAAAACTCTTTATTTCAAAGGTTTCGGCATGCTCTTTGGCATTCTTCATTAGCTAAAACACAAAACTAATATTCACAATTACCGAAGAAAATAATTACAAACAGTAAAACAATATACTTGATCATAAACGTAGGTTATAAAACATTTTTGTGTGCTTGGTAAGTAAGCAAACATTATAAAAAGACTGAACAATACTTTTCGAATTTAGTTAAGAATAAGACAATATATCAAAGCAACAAAGTAACATGACATAAGTACAGATTAAACAGAGAGATAATAATACTTTCAATTTTTAATAATAAATTAAATACTACATACCAAGGAAATTATATTATTATTTTTTTTTTTTTAGCTGAAGAAGGCTGCCAAAGATCATGATAAATACCCTGTAAGTTGGTCACGTTAGTACAGTGTGCCGAAGAAGGCTGGCAAAGATCATGATAAATACCCTGAAAGTTGGTCACGTTAGTACAGTCTGCCGAAGAAGGCTGGCAAAGATCATGATAAATACCCTGAAAGTTGGTCACGTTAGTACAGTGTGCTGAAGAAGGCTGCCAAAGATCATGATAAATACCCTGAAAGTTGGTCACGTGGTGAAGAAATTGGTACAAACTTATACTGCTAGGATATTTTCATTTAACTCATACCAAAAGGTAGAACTTTGCCCAAAGAGTGCGAACAGGCAAATATACAAATAGTGTAGATTTGTAGGAATTTCACCACACTGTAATAATGTGACCTCACTTTATGGTTTAGATTTTTACAAAAATCTCATTGTTCTTATTAACCGAATCCCAAATATTCCCTTTATTAGTAAATGCAATAATTCCAAGTATTTATGGGGTAATAGTACCTTGATCATTTTTTTTATGGGCTACAATTGTTCCTTAACTAATCAAAAGTATATACAAGAGTGTTTAGGTGAAGAAAAAAATTTTAAATGGGCATAAAATACGATTTCCCCCGTGAAATCCCAATGCCGAGTGAACGCGATGCTGATTTAAAGATACTTTTTTGAGCGAGCTTCCATTGGTCCCTTTTTAATTATTGGGTTTTTTTTTTGCCCTTCTTTAATAGATTTCAAAATTCAACCCCATATTTTTATTATCTTTATTGCAAGAAAGCATGAAAAAAAAATTAAATAGGAAAAAAATGAATATTTCAGATCATTACACTTTAAAGTCGTTTTCTCAAAACAATGTTTTTCAAATCGGGCGACACTGTGGCGTTTTCAATTTTAGCCCGATCTACTCCAAATTTTAACTGCAGATTCCTTATATTTGATAGTAAAAGTACGTATGTTTATTTTTCGATTAATTGAATTATAACGATTTTATGACCGATTTTAGACGGATAATAGAATAATGAAGAATTTAATAGAAAATGAATAATTGTTCACCATTTTCGAAAAAATTAATATTTCTTAAAACCTACGTACATTGCTAGATTAAACCTTCTTCTTTCGAAATAATTTTAGTCTTTCGTCCTAGATTAAAAATTGCCGCCTGCAGACTATCGCCCGTGGCAAAAAGAGGGTTTCCGTTCGTCAGACATAGCGCCGCAATTTTTTCTCGAAGAATTGAAACATTTTTTTTTGTTTGATACTTTAACATTCCATATAAAACTTTTGATATAAAGAATTGAAAAATACTGATTTATTTGTAATTGCAGAAAATGACTTAGATTTAGATCCCACAAGGTAGTATTAGTCCTTAAAATGTGTTGCGATCATTTAAATATTAATTTGCATCTCCACTTTTTTTAGTCTAATTTATGCACATTATTTAAAATCGACTATTCGGGTTTTTCTAGTTTTAAATTACAAATAAATAAATATTATAGTATTTTAATAGCTTGCTTATAGTTGTTAATAAAAGGATCTAGCTAGATGGAGTTCCACATAATTAGTAATGATGAAGAGAGAGAATTCCTATATTTTTTAATAATCCACTAATTTTTGAAAAATATAAAATCTATTATTAATGTTTGCTTGTCTAATAATCTTTCTTGTGCATAATTGTTGGGAATATGTATAGTATTTACGAGTAACAAGTACCATAAAAATCTATTTAATAGTTTTCTGTAATTGTATTGTCGACTACACTAATCCTCGCTTAACTTCCTACGTAGTTCAGTTTTAAAATATCTAATGAAAGCTGCAAATTAAGCGCATCGTCAAAGTTGTGTGCATAATACCGTCACAATCCCTACTTCATTCTAATAAATTCAATATAATTTGTATAATAATTGAAGGGGTCGGGGCAAAACAGTGCCAAGCAACATTTTTAACAGAGCTTAACTGTAGCTGCTGTATGTTGGATATTATGTGGGACTATCAGTCTATGATGCAAATTCTACTAAAATATTACTACAAACTCTGTATGCTACTTAATCTTCTTGCCCCTAACCATTTCAACTGATAGTCCCACATAATATTCAACATATAGCAGCTACAGTTAAGTTTTGTTGAAAATGTTGCTTGGCACTATTTTGCCCGGACCCATTCAATTGTTCTATATTGTATATTTTAAGGAATACTAAGTAATATAAATTAAATATTTGTATTTTTTTTAAATTTAATTATCAATTTTAGTCAAATAATTTTCTGAAACTAAAATTTTATCAGGATTCCTTATCCTATACATTTTTTCGCATTGTAAATTAGAATTTTGTTTAAAAAAATTGAATAATAACATATGTCTGTGATATTATGCTAGGAGTATGCACTTCACTAGTGTTCAAATTGGGCGCCGTCATTAGTCGGTATAAAATATTTTTAATGTTCTAACAAATTGGTGCGTAATATTTTTTTTTATTAACTCGTGTACTAATTAGAAACTAGAGAAATAAAAAGAGAAAAAACTAAAGGCCAATGTAAACTTTTCTTAAACGATAAACGCAAGGCCAAACACAGGCAGCAATTATGCTTCAAGTGCAATGAATGCACCTGGTATGCATTTCTTTACAGGTACAACTTATGAAATAACTCGAGTTAACGTTCTCCTTGATTCATTTTTAGCGGCTATTTTTATTTATTTATTTTTTTTTAAATAAAAGGAATCTAAAGTATAATAATAAATCGCCGAAAAAGGATAAAGATGGAATTTGTAAAGAGGGGGGCCGACTGGTCGGAGCGAGTGTGTCGGCTCTTTCCAATCTCCGAAGAGTTGACGTCAACCAAGAAAACACGGTCATTAACACACCCTCCACCAACCAGTGCTACAGATAATACACTTTAATATATATAAATATATATATATACATATATATATATATATATATATATATATATATATATATATATATATATATAATATCATACAGCGTCCCCAAGATTATTCATAATAGTCAATTCCATAAAAAGTGAAACGAAAATGTAAGTTATCAATTTTTTTAAGAATTGTTACTTGATAAAATAGGTATATAATATTTTTGTCTTGTTATGAAAAAAATGTGAAATGTCTCCAAACGTTTAAGAAATCTATAAATCCCTAAATGTTATTAATTTTTTTTTTTTTTTACCGTATTTATAGAGATCATGATATTAATTTCCCTCTAAATAATTTATTTTAACTATACCAACAGACTTTTGGCAATTCGGATGTTAATATTTTCCTCCGATCAAAATATATATGTTAGTACATTAACACACATTTTTCATACAATATAATATTATTAGGAATAAATCAAGCAATAAAATTTATAAAAAACGAAAAATTCGAACCGTTTAGATTTCTGGCGGCGGCCTTTTCCTTCTCGAGAATTTCCTCCCTCTTGGCCTGGACGTTCCTGGCTGTGATCTTCCGCTTTTCGTCTGTGCTCCGGCACTTGTCACATCGGCACCACTGGAAAGTACAATGCCTTTTGTGACCTTTCACTTCTTCCATCCGCTGGTGGTTCTGGCATTTAGCACAATATTTCCTCTTCACGACATCCTTGGCCGGCGGTGTCACATTCTCCGCCTTCCGGAGCATAGAGTCGTTCATCTTGTCCAGGTGTGGTGAGATCGTCGCTCCCGGCCGAGCACGATTAGCATACAACTTGTTCGTTGCAGGGATGAAGTGCAAGTGCAAGGAGGCTATGGAAAAAGCGCATTCATGCACTGATCGGGAGAGGGGAGGGCGAGCGACCGATGCGCAGTCCAGCGGCCGCTTCTAAAACTAGGTAGTCTTCGACTGAGAGCGGAGCAGCTTTATGAGCAGACCAGCTCGAACCGCCATAAACCGTCACTGGAGACTCGAAAAATCACAACTCCCCTCCTTGTCGCTGTGACTGGGCCCCCCAGCCTCCCGGGCCCCCGGCCTCCAGCCCCTCGGCCTCTCTTACACCGTCCCTCTCCTACTGATTTTAATACTTTCTTCTTCACTCTTATCGCCACCATCCCTCTTTTATAGCTCCCAGACAGGATTTATCCCGAGAAAATGTTTCGACATTCCTCTGTTCGCGAAGAACGGCTCAAGACTGAGGATGTAGACGTAGGCTTCAAGTAATAACTACAGAGGACAGAGACCCAATCTAAAATTGACTGCGAAGGTCGTGAGCTACACCCCTCTCCTCTTCCCGGCATACTTCCCCACGTGTGCGTCTCCTGTCATGTCGGCATTTATCCGGCAACTGTGTCTTTTCATACTTTCATTTATCCAGCAATGACATATTGAATCTTTATTTCTCTTTACATGCTCATCGAATAGAGTGATCAATTAAAACCAAGGACCGAAATAAAAATTACTTCATAATTTATATTTTTAAAATTAATGAATAACTGTCATGAAAAATGTTTTATATAAAACTTTTCTCGATAAAAATTGGTGGAATAATTTTAATAATAATTGTCTCTCTCAAAAAAAGTTTAAAAACAGTAGTTAAGCATTTAAAAAAAAAAAATTGTATTGTGAGTGTAAAAACATGGATACATTTTTAATGTATTTCAAGGAATAATGATATACAGTTTAATAATGTAATAATTACATTTTAATCAAAGTCATTTTCTTGAAGTAACAAATAAATCAATATTTTTCAATTCTTTATGTCAAATGTCTTAAATGGAATATTAAAGTATCTAAAAAAAATACGTTTCAATTCTTCCAGCAAAAAAAAAATAGTGGCGCTGTATCTGACAAACGGAAACCCTCTTTTTTCACGGGCGATTGTCTCCAGGCGGAAATAGTGGCGCTGTATCTGACAAACGGATACCCTCTTTTTTCACGGGCGATTCTCTGCAGGCGGAAATAGTGGCGCTGTATCTGACAAACGGAAACCCTCCTTTTTCACGGGCGATTGTCTGCAAGCGGAAATAGTGGCGCTGTACCTGACAAACGGAAACCCTCTTTTTTCACGGGCGATTGTCTGCAGGCGGCAATTTTTAATTTAGAACGAAAAACTAACATTATTTCGTTAAATCTAATATTTAAAATGTAGGATTTTTAAGAGAAATTAATTTTTCGAAAATGGTGAACAATTTTTCATTTTCTATTAAACAAATCCATATAAAATCGTTATAATTAAAATAATCGAAAAAATCCTACGTACTTTACTAGCAAATATCATGAGGAAGCTGCAGCTTAATTTTGAATTTGATCGAGAAAAAATTGAAGACGCCTGAGTATCGCCCGATTTTAAAAACATAGTTTTGAGAAAACGACTTTAACGAAAGTTAAACGACGATTAAACGAAAGTTTAATTTTCTGAAATGTTCCCATTTATTTTTTTTTCATTCTTTGTTGTAATAAAGATTAAAAAAATGGGTTTAATTTTGAAATTTATTAATGGTGGACCAAGAAAAACTTAACAATTAAAAAAGGACCAATCGAAGCTCACTCAAAAATCTTCAAATCAGCACCGCGTTCACTCGGCATCGGGATTTCACTCGAAAAATCGTATTTTTACCCATTTAAAAATGTTTTCTTCGCATAAACACTCTTGGATATCATTTTTACTTAGTTAAAGAAGAATTTTAGCCCATAAAAAAAATGTTACAAGGTAGTATTACGTCGTAATTACTTATCACGAGATCTACCATAAATGTCCATTATCCTCAGAATAAATAAAGAAATACTTGATTTGGAACCTTTTGTTTATTAGCGCGGTTCCTCCCTCCCCCATAGGGAGGAACCCCGCTTATAGGGTTGATACAATGAAACAATCCGGAAGTGCCGACTAGAAAATTTCGCGTTTCAGAACCCCTAGAGACCGAAAATAACGGTGGTTCAAATTTGTATATATATATATGTCTGTTCGCTCATTTCTGGCTTCCCTAATGGTCAGATTGTTGATGAAATTTGGTACAAAATTCCGTCGTCCAATTTGAAAGGTCAAGTTCGTTAACCAGCAGAATCCGCCCACTGGAAGATGGCGTTTAGGGCGAAATTCGCGCAAAAAAATCGTAACGCTTACGTTTTTGAGTTCATAAGCTTGTAAGTACTCGTTTTATAGGCTTCTTGGGCTAGGAAAACGAATGACACCATTTTCAAGGCGATAGCTTTAACCGTTTTCGAGAAAATTGGAAAAATAGTTTTTGAATACCGTTTTTGGTTTGGGTACTTAGAATCATGGGATTCAGTTGAAACATTTTTTGCATGTTTGAATTTCATCAAAACTAACATGTTAAACTTTTGGTTACGTTTGGAGTTAAGGAAGGGTTAGAATAAAATATTTTATTAACAGACATAAAACGTTTTGGTAACTTTGTATAATTTCCTTAATATCTCGAAAAAGGTTGAGAATCTTGGTAAACGGAAGAATACCATTAGAAAGCTTACTAAGGGCTCTACAAAAAAGGTTCTGATGAATGTTTTGATTAGGCGATGTCAATCGGAGAAATAAGTGCTTAAAACTTTAAAGTAATTGATTTCGCTTATTCGAACTGTTCTTTTTGTCTTTGATTTTGGTACTTAGAATCCTGGGATTCAGTTGAAAAAGTTTCTGCATGTTTGAATTTTATCAAAACTAATATGTTGAAAATTTGGTTACGTTTGGAGTAAAGGAAGGATTAAAATAAAATATTTCATTTTTAGTCATGAAAAGTTTTGGGAACTTCGTATATTTTCATTAATATCACGTAAACGGTTCGGAATCTTGGCAAGCAAAAGATTACCATTCGAAAGGTTACTAAATTCTCTACAAAAAATGTTATGAAGACATTTGCGATGGGATGGTCATATTTGGAGAAATAAGTGCTTAAAACATAGGTAATTTCGTTTATTTGAACGAATCTTTTTGTGTGTTTCCTACAGTGTTTTTCACTGCTCGTTATTTTTGTGATTGCTTATAGTAGTCAAATGTATTAGTCAATAAAACAGGATACGTATAAATAGAAACAATATTTTGTTTCAACGGCATCTTGGAATTCGAAGATGCCCTATGAATATCTAGATTACTGTACTGGTGTTGATTTCGTTCTTTAGAATTGTTTTTGGTAATCCCTATTTTCAGCAGTTTTTATCTATTTATTAATTTTTTTTGTTTAAATTCATTGAACAAAATCATAGGAATTCGAAGGTGAGGAGCTAGGAGGCTTAGGGTGGGGGCATTTTCCCTGTCCCCAGGTACCTCTCAGTGTACCCTCGTCATCTGTAAGTCCCTTTCTAGAGTCATAAAGATAAGCCTCCAAACAACTTTAGGAATGTAGGATTTCTAATTTTTGCGAGTATCAGAACAGCCGCTCTTTACATACCACAGTGGTACTGACGTACCGGTCTATACTAGTTGCACTCCACACGGTGGTAGTACTTGGTGTATGCCACAGCGGATGGCTCATTATAACCTTATTTTATTCGTATTAAATAGATACCTAAAAAAATGTATTTGTGTATAAGTGTAGCGTTATTGGGATTAGAATAAAATATTTTATTAACAGACATGAAATGGTTCGGAATCTTCGTATATTGTCCTTATTTTATTTTTTTTTTTTATTTCTTTTATGGTGAATCGAAAATGAGCCATTTGCACCATTTTTAGCGCGGTTCCTCCCTCCCCCATAGGGAGGAACCCCGCTTATAGGGTTGATACAATGAAACAATCCGGAAGTGCCGACTAGAAAATTTCGCGTTTCAGAACCCCTAGAGACCGAAAATAACGGTGGTTCAAATTTGTACATATATATATATGTATATATTTATATATATATATATATATATATATATATATATATATATATATATATATATATATATATATATATATTTGTCTGTTCGCTCTCTAGATAGAAGACGAATGGTCCGATTTTGATGAAATTTGGTACAAAAATCCTTCGTCCAATTTGAAAGGTCAAGTTCGTTAACCAGCTAAATCCGCCTACTGGAAGATGGCGTTTGGGGCGAAATGTGCGCAAAAAAAATCGTAACGCTTACGTTTTTGAGTTCATAAGCTTCTAAGTACTCGTGTTATATGATTCCTGGGCTAGGAAAACGAATGAAACCATTTTCAAGGCGATAGCTTTAACCGTTTTCGAGAAAATTGGAAAAATATTTTTTGAATACCGTTTTTGGTTTGGGTACTTAGAATTATGGGATTCAGTTGAAACATTTTCTGCATGTTCTCCTTTCATCAAAACTAATATGTTGAAATTTTGGTTACGTTTGGAGTTATGGAAGGGTTAGAATAAAACATTTTATTAACAGACATAAAAAGTTTTAGTAACTTTGTTTACTTTCCTTAATATCTCGAAAAACGTTGAGAATCTTGGTAAACGGAAGAATACCATTAGAAAGCTTATTAAATGTTCTAAAAAAAAGATTCTAATGAAAGTTTTGATTAGGCGATGTCAATCGGAGAAATAAGAGCTTAAAACTTTAAAGTAATTGATTTCGCTTATTCGAACTGTTCTTTTTGTCTGTTTTTTATTCCTTGTTATTTTTTAATTGCTTATTGTTGGATAATGTATTTGAAAATAAAACAGGTTAAGAAAAATAAGAAAAACAATTTAATGTTAGAGATATGGATTTCCAAGATAAATAGCTTTTCAACTGCCTAGCGTCCTTCCCAGGGAGGGTTCTTTGTCTTTGATTTTGGTACTTAGAATTATGGGATACAGTTGAAACATTTTCTGCATGTTCGAGTTTCATCAACACTAATATGTTGAAATTTTTGTTACGTTTAGAGTAAAGGAAGGGTTAGAATAAAATATTTTATTAACGGACAAAAAAAGTTTTGGTAACTTTGTATAATTTCGTTAGTATCTCGAAAACCGTTGACAATCTTGTGAAGCGGAAGGTTACCATTCGGAAGCTTACTAAATGCTCTACAAAAAAGGTTCTGAAGAAAGTTTTAATTAGGCGATGTCAATCGGAGAAAAAAGTGCTTAAAGCTTTAAATTAATTGATTTCGTTTATTCCAATAGTTCTTTTTGTCTGTTTTATTTCTTGTTATTTTTTAATTGCTTATAGTTGGATAATGTATTTGACAATAAAACTGGTTAAGTAAAATAACAAAAACAATTTATTGTTAGAAATATAGATTTCCAAGATTCCAAGACCTTGTCACTAGCGGGTCTGTTTCTAGTGTAGCGGACCCTTCCAGGTAAGATTGTAAATCATGAACTTTCAAGACTTTACTACTCACAGGAATGGCGTTAGTGACCTTAAGGGTTGACACGCCATTATAATAATTAATTTTAAAAAAAAGACTGGTGGAACCAAAATAATAACTGCTTCTATTTTAATCTTTCCAAATTAGACTAGGGATATGAACGGAACCGCGCTAAGATGATGCAGTCCTGCGAGACGGACTTTTCCTTATGAGCTTATATAATACTTAGATTTAGCTAGCGACAATATTTTACACCGCAATTAAAGTGACTTGCTCTTCTTACAAATATAATATTTATATTATAATATAAACATAATACATTAATTTGTCTGAAAAAAAAGTCCAACCCGCAGGAACTGCATCATCTTAGCGCGGTTCCGTTCTTATCTCGAGTGCGATTAGTGAAGGAATATAGCAGCTATCGGTAGGTATTAGCACAATTTTCCCCCCTTAATATCTTCAAAACAGTGGGAAGTACGATATAACCATTCAAAAGCTTACTAAATTATCTACAAAAAAGATTCTGAAGCAAATTTCGATGGGGGCAATATCAGTCGGAGAAGTAAGTGCTTAAAACTACGAAAGTTTTAGTTTTGTTATTTTAAACGGGGTTTTGTCCCTGTTTACCTCACTTTTGTTTTTTAAGTTTATTTAACGGTGGAATGAGTATTTCATTAAAGCTGAGAAAATAAGAATCATATTGTTAATAGAGTTTTCTTAGAGTGAGCGTCGCGATGACGGGAGAGTCCCATCCGCTTAGAAAACTGTCAGTTTCCATATGTGGCGCTTTAAGCTTCCTTCTTTTTGAGATTTTATTTTATATTTTTAACGAAAGATCAAAACCTACCGATAGCTGCTACTATTCCTTTACTAATCGCACTTCGGATAAGAACGGAACCGCGCTAAGATGATGCAGTTCCTGCGAATCGGACTTTTTGAAGTTACTTCTTTACGTAAGTGAACTAAAGTTTGAGGACATATTATTGCATATCCGAGAAATAAATTAGTTTAATCCCATAGGGTGCCATCTGAATGAAATCTGTTGGAGTATTGGAAACATAGGAAGTATACCAAACCCTATCTTTATAGACTGGCCCTTAGAATTCAAGGATGCCCAGCAACGCAAGTTAGTGTCGAGAAGGCTTTTTCAACACTAAAATATATATTAAACGGCTACAGGAATAACTTGAGGCCAGATACTTGACAGGAGTTATTGGTAATTAAACTAAATTGCTTTGTAAGAGTGTATATTGTGTATACAAGAATCTTTGTTTTTTGTTTATTACTTCCTATTCATTATGAAACTAATATTGTTTTTTTATTTAAAATAATGTTTGAAAGTTAAATTAATAAAAAACGTGTATTAAAACATTTTCTAAAAAAAATATATTCGTCTGTGGCAGAAAGTCAATTTCATAAAAACACACTTACTTTCTTCTGTACTCTTTTATTAGGCTCTACATGTTTCACGTCGCTGTGACGCCTCTTCAGGAGCACTTAATCTAAATAAAATAAAATATGGTTACAGACTATCCATTAGAGAACCTTCCGCAGGTAGGACCACGTCTGGACTGATAAGATCAATCATGTCTACTGGGTATCAGCTGTTTAAAATCGATAGTTTTAGGGTAAATGTCGATTTTCCAAAAGAAGTTTTTTTCATTTTATAAAATTTTTAAGTCGTCTTGTTTATTAAATTAAAAAATATTTTATCCAGGTATTTAATATCTGTTTTTTTGTTGACGGCCTTTTTCCTATTTTTAATTATGTGTATATTTTCCTTAATTTTTCTTTTTATGGGGTTTTTCTCTTTATCTAATATCTTTACCGTGTCAAAATTAAATGTGTGGCTATATTGTATCGCATGATCCACCAATGCAGTCTTGTTGTCTTTCTCGTCAAGGAACAACATGCCAAAAACCTTGACGAGAAAGACAACAAGACTGCATTGGTGGATCATGCGATACAATATAGCCACACATTTAATTTTGGCACGGTAAAGATATTAGATAAAGAGAAAAACTTCTGCCACAGAAGAATATATTGGAAAAATAGGGTCACTATCTTATAATAAAAAAAATATGGAATAACATTATTATATATATAAATAAAAATTATTATAAAACTGTTTTAAAGAATTAACAAAATATATCAATTACGATGACATTTTTATTTTTATTTCCCAATAATTAAAATTAAAGGTAAAGATAAAACTCTTAAAAATAAATTAAATAAGACCACTTAGTTCATAACAAATATTTTATTTTAATTGTAATAGCGTTTTAGTTGCCTAAAACTGTTCCAAGTTCTAAATTGTTAGTATTGTTAGTGTATTGTCCCCCCCCCCTCCGCGAAATTATATCCTATATACACCCATTAAAAATATCACGACATGAAATGAAGATGTACTTTGAGTAATAACCTTCAAAGCTGAGAATGACCTTGAGCGTCTAAGCTGCAAACACACAGGAATTAATAAAACTCAGGACTGTGGACAAGAGATTAGATAAGGCCTTTTTTTTTTTTTTTTTTTTTTTTTTTTTTTTTTTTATTGAAAAAATATTAGCAGATTAAAATACATATTACTTAAAAATAGTGCACCTACAGATCACTACACTATAATTTTGGTGCTATAATGATGGAAGAACAAGATTGTTTATACGGGAGATGAAATAGTTCTGCTTGCCCGTCCACTGTAGATAAGGCCTAATGTAACGGGACTTCAATAGCATTACTACAGGAACGGAATATATTGAAGAATGGAGAAATTACTTGAGCAGCTGGGAAGAATAACTCCTATACTTTCTTGCCTGATTAATTGAATAATCAATCAAATCCTCAATAGAATCCCAAAAATAACTAATCATTATAATGGATTGATTAGAAAACTGATATCTACACCACTTTCCCTTTATTTATTTATTTTTTTTTTTAACATCATTCTAAATAAGTAAATAGTATATGAATTATGTTCCTCCTTTTATTAATAATTTATTCCACCTAATTAAAGTTTGTTTAGTTTAAAATTTCAAATACTGAAATTGTATAAATTAAAACTACAAATATGAAGTATAACAAACAGCAAAAGTTAATGGAGGCCCGGTGGCCGTGAATGTAAACACTCCATGCCAAGGGTCGTGGATTCGATTCCCACTATGGGGTAGTGGCTTTTCTGTAGACAAAAGAAGAGGCATCAGACCTATCCTGGCTAGAAAAGGGTGGTAACCTATGGATAGCCCGTCCTAAAATTCTTACTTAATAATAATGGACGTTAGAATTTAAATAAAAAAAAGTATATCACATTTTTTTAAATTTATTTTACGAGCTTCGCAACGACGGCGATTTGATCTTTATAAAGGGCTAAACATTATTTACAGCATTGCTATTTACACTATAGTTACTATATTTACATAACATTACTAAAACTACTAACATTATTTTAGTATTATTATTGGGTCATGGAAGACGCTACTTTTTTGTGGTCTTCCATTAATGGCCAAGTAAAATTGAATAGTAATAAATTAATTGATATTGCGCATAAAAAAAATCAATAAATAAAATAAAATATATATATATATATATATATATATATATATATATATATATATATATATATACAGGGTGTCCCAGTATATGTGTCCACCCCCTTTTCCTCCTAGAGTTGTTGGAATTTCGAAATGAAACTTGGTAGGTCTTAGTTATGTTCCATGAGGTTTCATTTAAAGGTTTATTTGACTTTGTAACATTCTCCAGTTTTTCTCCAGCGCATCTAACTCTTGATTTTCTAATGGCGGCAGGTATTTTTTATGACGAATTCTGATAGAAAATTTAATTTTAAGACTAATTTATTCTGAGACATCTTTTGATCCTTTTGTAGACAAATTCCTATATATATATATATATATATATATATATATATATATATATATATATATTTAAATTTAAATATAGTCCCGTAACACGCCAAGATGGCCCTGAGGGGCAGATACTATAGAGGTATCTGATTTATGACCATACGGCACACTAGGGAGATAGAGTGGTCAGTACTATGCTCCGGCCGCCTGATTTTCCCCTTGGCTGCTTCGACTGTTAGAGTCCTTAGCACCCGAGGTACCCATTGATAAATTAATTAAAGGCTGGGTTGGCCTAGGGACGGTCAGGGAGGCCGATTTCAACCCCCCTAGTGCCAAGGTTGGGCAAAAATTAGCGATCGCTAAAACCTAATAAGTCAGCGCTAATTTAGCGCTTCTGTATAAGCCCAGCGCTAAAAATTAGCGACAGCAGGGCAATGATCGCTAATTTAGTTATTAAATGATTAAATATCATTGTAGCTAATAGCTAATTATGTTTACCTATAGTCAGAACATATCTCAATGATCACTTCCGGTCTAATCTAGCCCTCTTCCAGCCCGCACAGGTCCACTGTGGTCCAATTCCGGTCAATTCTGAGCGACTTCCAGGATTCTTCAGGCTCACTCCTGCTCTACTTCCGCTTCGCTCTAGATAACTTTCGATTACAAGTGGGTCACTCTAGATCACATCCGGTTGACTCATACCAATCCCTGGCCAACGCTGGGTAAATCCGGTTCGATCTGGCTCACTTCCGGTCACTCACGGAAACTTGCACACTTTCCGTCTAATTAATCCTCTTCTATTACGGGGGTCTTCTGGTCTCTCAAAATTACTTCCGGACACTATATACATCCATCGGACGTTTCCGCGTGATTTGACCCATGTTTAGTACTTCCGGTTCTCACCTCGGTTATTTCCGGTATGTATGAACCGGATGTATGAACCGTAAGTGGCTCCGTTTTAACCTGAAGATGCCCAGAGGTGAATGCGGTCATTTTTTGAATCCGGGGGTAATGCGGAAGTCAACCAGAAGTACTCGAAAGTTGCCTATGCCCCCCCGGAAACGACCCAGGGACGAATATGGTCACCCAGAAGTCATATTAAGAAACCGGAAGTAACCCATTTGCTAACCGGAAGTACCCAAAAGTGGCTCAGATCCACCCGGAAAAAACGCTCGGAAGAATATAGTAACCTAGAAGTAATTACAAGGGGCCAGAATTATTCCGGAAGGGGCTCAGATCCATCCAAAACTCACCCGTGCGTGAAAGTAGTGCCCATGGGATCATAAGAGACCGGAAATTACTGGAAGATGTCAGGATCCTTCTGGAATTGGTTCCGGGTTGGAAATAGTGTCCCACAAGTAATTTTGAGAGACCTAAGCAAGTCTTCTTCCGTTATCAGACCATTCCATCAAGTGCCAGACAGTACTTCTTCCGTTAACAGACCATTCCATTGAGTCCCAGGCAGTACTTCTTTCGTTATCAGACCATTCCATCAAGTCCCCGACAGTACTTCTTCCTTTACCGAAACATTCCAACAAGTCCACGCCAGTACTTCTTCCGTTACCAGACTATTCCATCAAGTTCCCGCGACAGTACTTCTTCCTTTACAGGAACATTCCATCAAGTCGTTGATAGTACTCCTTCCTTCACCAGGCCATATCCATCAATTCCACGGCAGATCTTCTTCCTTTGTCAGACCATATCCATCAAGTCCACGGCAATACTTCTTCCTTTACCAGACCATAGCCATCAAGTCCACGCCAGTAATTCTTCCGTTACCAGACCATATCCATCAAGTTCCCGACAGTACTTCTTCCTTTACCAGACCATATCCATCAATTCCACGGCAGTACTTCTTTCTTTATCCTACAGTTAAAATCCTACGTCCACACCTTCATCAGTTCCAGTCACTACTAACCCTACGTTCTTGTTGATAAAACAGCTTTCCTTGACGACTCATCTCCCAAGCCTCATCGGTTAATTGTTAAAACCTAGCCCAATAAATTTAATTAGACC